>CM050176.1:14544155-14566655 GCA_027410445.1 Discoglossus pictus
GCAGAGAGCTCCTAAAATAACTATTGCCACAAAATTATACTTTTTTCTGAGAAAATCTTATTTTTAGCAGACTCTTGTTGCGTAGGTGGTTCCATATTGGCTTTTTAGAGCACTGCCTGTTAAATCTAAGTGATTCTATTTAAGGTTGCACTTCTATTGTTAACTTCCACAACCCTATGGTTGCCTTTCATAATAAGTGATTAAAGCGCTTATCTGCTTCCCCACTAATCCTGTTAGCAAAAAACAACAATAAACCAAGATTGACTATAACAGTTATAAATCAAATTTACTTTCCAAATGCATTATGCCCATTATGGAGTCAAGTTCTTCAAAAGCGCATACAGCAAATGGGAGACTTCAGTGGTCTTTCAAGAAATGTTTACTTATCCGCCTTTCTAACAAGCACAGTATCTTTATCTGCTGCTATAATGTAATAGTCTTGAAGATTAAAGCATTTTTGGTGTTTAGTAACCAATTAGTAATCTGTAACTAATTAAATTCTTAAGCAAGGATCATCTGTCTGGGTTTTGATGTCTCCTCCAACATCTGCAGCACTCACAGAAATAGTCAGGTGTGAAATGGGAATGTTGGTTAATCCTCTCGGCCTTATCTATTAAAACAAACATGAAAGCCGTGGAGGATCCTTTAAACTCCGCTGTGAAATGATTCTTTGGGCGCTTATAACACAGGACTTCAATGGGTCTGTGCGAAACCGGTCTTTGTTTTCTCTTGCAGCCAAATGAACTGACTCCCAGGGATTTATTTGGCTTTATTCTCAGTTGGACGGCTTTGCACAAAATCTGTTCCGTACTCGCTGTCAGAGCCAAGGATTGCGGCTGGAAGAGGCTGGGTGGGTGTAGTGGGGTGTTGGGGTACAGGGGCTGTCAGGCAGTTGTAGTCTATTATATTTTTTTTGCAATAATTGCAGAAAAGTAAAACATTTCATTGTTCTACTTGCTTTAATTTTATTACTAGTCACTTGCCCGTTAAAAATTATGGCATAATATTGTCTTAAAAATTGTGTCTTCTGTCTGTCTGTGTTCCCTCTCTCTGTGTCATTCTCTCTCTCTCTGTGCGCCATCTCCCTCCTTTTCTCTCTCCCTCCCTTCTTCTCTCTCCTCCTCAATATCTCTCCTTCTTCTCACTCGCTCCCTCTACCCTTTGCTGCTCTCGCTCTCTCCCTCCATCCTTCTCACTCTCTCTTCTCTTTCCCTCCCTCCTCTCTCCCTCCTTCCTTCTCTCTCCCTCCCTCTCCCTTCCTCCTTCTCTTGCCCTCCATCCTCTCTCCCTCCTTCCTTCTTTCTCCTTCCCCCTTTGGCATGCAATGCAAGCCTGGCAATGCGCATGCATATCTCGCAACACTCTCGCTCTCTCCCTACCTCCTTCTCTTTCCCTCCATCCTCTCTCCCTCCTTCCTTCTCTCTCCCTCTCTCCCACCGTCCTTCTCTCTCCCTCCCTCCCTCCCTCTCCCTCCTTCTCTTTCCCTCCATCCTCTCTCCCTCCCCCATTGGCGCGCAATGCAAGCCTGGCAATGCGCAGTGCGCATGCGTATCTCGCAACACTCTCGCTCTCTCCCTCCCTCCTTCACCTTCCTCCTTCTCTTTCCCTCCATCCTCTCTCCCTTCTTCCTTCTCTCACTTTCCCTCCTTTACTTTCCCTTTGGGCCTCAATACAAGCCTGGCAGTGCCCATGCTTAACTCCCAATTCTCTGGCTCCCTCCTTCCTTCTCTCTTCTTCTCACTCTCTCTCCCTCCTCCCTCCTCCTCCTCCTCTCCCCTCTTCGCCATGCAATGTGTACAAAATGTCCTATTTATTTACTGTACTACTGTACGGTGGAGGGCTTCTATCGCTCTTTTGCCCACCATATTATGAATGATTGTTGTGGTGAACTACCTACTCACAAAATCTACTACACAAGCTAGGACAGTGCTGTCTTTGGTTTAGTTTCATGGCTTGTACGCAATCCATCTGTGTAACAAAACAGTGTAATAAAGCAGGCATATGCTTAAAAGGAGCCATGGTTAAAATGGTATTAGGATTAAAGAGTGAAGCCTTTGTGGGCACATTTGCATATCCCTCCCAGGTTCCCAGAATGCAGTGTGATAACTGTATTTCTCAGAATTCTTGGAAGGAAACACATTTTTTAACTTGATTTAGACATTCAAATGTGATCACAAATGTACTATTTATTTACTGTACGGTGGCGGGCTTCTTTCTCTCTTTTTCCCACCATAAATAAAATGATTGTTGTGGTAAACTACCTCCTCACAAAATTTACTACACAGGCTAGGAACCCGCCCCACGCTGATGAGAGGCACTAACCTCAAAACAGCGCAGTCTGGGGGTAGGATTCATGGCTTGTGCATAATCTATCCTGGTATTTGCTTAAAATTGTGTAATACAGCAGGCATATGCTTAAATGGAGCCATGTTTGAAATGGCATTGAATTAAAGAGCAAAGCTTTTATGAACACATTTGCATGTCCCTGTTCCCAGAATGCAGTGCAATAGCCGTATTTCTCGTAATCCTATGTTATTTATTTTTTTAAACTTGTTTTAGACGTTCAAATGTGAGCACAAATGTACTATTTATATACAAATTACGGTCGACTGGCAACCCAATCCAGTACATTTTACAAGAAAACCTTATGGAGAGAAGATGTGCCTAGCATGCTGCGTCCATAGGGTCACAGAGAGTCAAACACAACTGAAGGACTGAACAACAAAAAATAAGGCAATTTCAGCCAATTATTTAACTTGCAAATAGTATTACCATTTATACTTCCTTTTAAGTAGTGTTGATATTTGTATAAATAAACTTTTATTTTAAGACACTCTGAATATTCATGTAATACTTAAAGATGTAAAGTAATTTAAAGTCTGTCTCAAGACATAATTAAGCAGAAAAAAGTAATACAGTCAGTTTCTAATTAGAAAAAAATAAATGTTGATGCATCTGCAGGATCCTGGAGAGATCCATAACCCATTGGTGGAAGTTGGATGTGAGAAGGGCATTTACAGTCCCGGAGAGCTATGCTTGCAGTTAATGATGCAAGGGGCCTGATCTGGCCAGTGACTGAGAAGGGGTTTGGTGTCAATTTCAATCACATCCAATTATTTTAATAAAGGCTCTCTGTTGCCTCCTCCCCCATCAATAGCCGAAACACACACTCTCATGATCCAGTTCAGGGCGTAATGTAACAAACACAAAATGGATTCCTGTAATGATAAACAGTCTTCAAAAATTCTTATTTCTCCAATAAATATGTTATGCCCATGGTTTACACAGCTACTTATATTGTTATTGTAGTACATACTTGGAAAACAAGTGGTGCTTTAAAGTAATACAGCAAAAAAAAAAAAAAATATATATATATATATATAAATATAATTTCATCTAATTATTAAATATTTTGATTGGGATAGTTAGAAAACTGAGCTTGAAAGTTGGAAAGCATTAATTACATGAAAAGTTCCTCCTCCTCCAATGACTTATATATTATTATATATGTAAATTTCACGTCTGCAATAACATCTTTTGCTGCGTCATTTTAATAGTCAAAATGTTTTAGAAAAAAAGATAATCAGCTTTGAATTAATTGCGTTGTCCTTTAAGTATATATTAGCGTCTTAGAAATGCTAAGAAAGCAAGTTATATCTAGAAATATTTTACCAGCAGAAAAATAAGCCCAGCTAGCCTGCCCATCCCATCTACCTTAATAGCCTATTTAAATTAAAACATAGAGCAGACTTCTGCAGCTCGATATTTCATCTTAAATTCAAGCTTCCCTTACTATGTTTTGCACAATATATATATATATATATATATATATATATATATATATATATATATATATATGTGTGTGGTGTTGTTCAGTTGTGTCCGACTCTCCGTGACCCTTGAAGTTACTAGAGTGGGTCGGCAGTTTCTTATCCAGTGGTCTGTGATTTGTCGGATGTCTCTGCTATATATATATATTTTAAGTGGTTCTTTGTGTCCAAATTAAATAGTTTACTTGTATAGAAGTAAAAAGTCACAAATAAACATGTTTTTGACATAAACTAAGTTTATCAAAACATTTGCTTTTTTTTTATAATTATTTTTTTAAAGGTGTATTTGATGTTAGGAAAAAAATATTGGCTCTGCTTTAGTGGAACTGCAACTAAATCCCCCCATGTTTTCATCTCCCTCCCCCTCCAGTCTCACATTCCTTTGTCCTCCCCCTCTCCCCTTCCTCCTCTCTGGCATCTGTGTTTGTAATCAGCGGGCAGCAGCCTGCCAGGCAGATGAAAGGGAGGATTGTGTGAGACTTCCAGGCTTCCTGAATGGGCCACTTCACTGATCAAAGGCAGAAGACACTGCTGTTTGCTTTGTGAAGCTTAATAAGCCCCCATTACGTCTTCCACACATCTGATAAACACAACAGCAGCCCCACTAAGGAGGCCCCTCGGCCCATTCCTGGGTGCCCCAAAATATCTCAAGCCCACTAACTTGCCACTTCATCGTGTCAATGGGGCAATATGGTTTTCATTGCACAATCAGAGAAAAACTATGTTTGAAAACTTTGAGTCCAACTATGGCAGGGAAATAAAGTGAGATTTTAATTAGTAACAAAATGTTAATGACTATTCTGGTCCCTGGAAGCATCCATGATACTTTGGTGATACTTTTTTGCCTCGGGATCTGTGGTGAAGCTACTGAATATGGGTCTGCGCTACAAAATACATATCACTTTGCACTGAAAGCCCGGCTCTGAGAGGCAGGGGGCGCTAAGCACCACCTTCTTCACCCAAAAAAGTTGCTTGGGCCCTCAAGGGTAGCTTAAATGCAGCTGTACCACCCAACCCCTCGCCCACTTCCTTTGGGACCGAGATGTGTAATTTCCATATTTAGTCATAGTCTGAGTTATTCACATTTTTTCATCATTCACAGGGACCCCAAATGTCGGGGTTATATGGCCCCTACGGTGATTAGAAAAACGTTCCCCTTTACTTCAGTAGCCTAGAGCCCCTGTGCTGCAGTGGTCCCTGGTGCTTTGCACCTGCTGAGCCAGAAGTAGCTTGCCACTGAGAGGGGTGGTATCAAATTTAGGGACATCCAATCATCTAACAAATCCTCTAGATCTCCCTCTTCCTTCCTCCCCCATTCCATCCATTGCACAAGTAGCCCAAGATGGACACCAACAAAAAAACTAAGTCAGAGGTGCTCATCAGAGAACGAACCAACCTTAATAGGTTAGTTCTATTACCAGGATAACCCACTCTGAGAGCAACCTCTTTTAGCCACTTGTGCCCCTACACAGAGAGAAATATCCTGTAGTATATCAGTCTGGTCCCACTCAAAAGACTGACCAGCCCCGAAATACCAGGCAATTCTACCCTGAACAGGAGAAACAGCAAACCCTAGACGCGTTTCGGCCTTTATGGGCCTCGTCAGTGAGGTGCAGCTGAACTCCCTAAGGCACAGTGAGCAAGGGGTCCATGTCTGGAGTCCCCTATTACCCTTAGAGAGACTAAAGCCTAAGGGTAATTTGCATTAACAAATGATGGACACCACCATGACACAAATAGTCCAAAATGGACTCCACCATGACACAAGAGGTTACAGGATAAATGTATAAACGTATGTAACAGGATAAAAAGGTTGCTTAAAGAGATACTGACTATCCTCTAGCTGATCTGGCTTGGCACTTGAGTTTAAAAGGAGCCTGTCATTTGGGAAAAGCTTTAGTTGGTAAAGTATGTAACAAAGTAATAACATTAGCAACTGTGTAAATCATAAGCTTATTTAAGTTGTCATTGTGCTTTTGGCTTGAAGGTTAGTAAATGATTAAAATCTGTACTCAAATGCAGTGTTTCTATTGGTAGGTACACCGTGCCTATGAAAGCAGCTCTGGGGGTGTGGAAAACAAGTAGTTTTATTGTTAAATAAAATAAATATATGTGTATAGAATGGCTCCATGTAATGTGTGTGTCCGATATAAGCAACAGGTGTTAGATTAAAAAAAACTATATTCTACTCAGAGCAAAAGAAAATGGTGTTTTATACGTAAAGAGTAATAATAATAATTTGTACAATAGGAATGTGGCAGTTAAAACTGCCAGCGTTTAGATTATAACAAACATATTTAGATGAATATTTGAAAGTAAAAGTAAAACCTGTTAACGTTATGTTTCGATTTATTTTTCCTTCCAAGAACGGTTTACACAATTTCAAGTTCAGGTATTCAAAAGACCAACATGGGTCCACAGAGGCCCTTTAAACTTTTTTATTTATTTCAAAAAACTTGAAAACATTTTGTCCTCGATCCACTATAAATACGACGCTTTAGATTTCCATTCGCCCCCATTTTGGCAATGTCCCCCCCCCAATCTGATCTAATCATCCACAGAGAAGCATGAGGCTGGTCTATGGACCCTGCCAGCAATCCCTGGGGGGGGTATTTCCCCATAAAGAGAGAGGTCTCAACGCAAGGCACATACATTCTTGTAGAGCCAGCTGTGCAGTCACGTCAATCTCACTTCAAAGTAGATAAGAGAATGGGCAGACTAGATGGGCCAAGTGATTCTTATCTACCTCTACGTCTGTGTAGCTTTGCCAAGTTCTCTCTCCTCCTCCTTTTTTATTTATTTTTTGAGAGTTACAAATCTGTGCTAAATATGTTTCCAGAAAATGTAACCCCTTTTCTTCCGTGAACAACCAAAAAAAGAGTTCTTCACGGCAAGGGTGGTTAAACTGTGGAACTCTCTATCAAAGGAGCACATTTAGAAAACATTAAAAATGGGGGTGGATATATTTTTGGATACAAATGCATTCAGGGCTATCCTGGATAGGGGAGGGAGTATTGATCCAAGGAGGAATCCAATTGCCAGTATCTAGGGTCAGAATTGTTTTTTTCTTTCCCTATGAGACAATTAAAATGTTTCAATGGGGGTGTTCAGTTTTTCTTTCCTCTCAAACATTTAACAATTCACTAATACAAGGATCAGAGGAGTTGAACTTTTTGTCTTTTTAGGAGGCAAATGGCAATGTACCAATGGGGTATCTTTTGTTTGCCTTCCTTTGGATCATTTATCAATTCAATCGTGGTCTTACTGGTCTTACATTACTTACTGGAATTATAAATAGCCCACTCGGCTAATGCCAGGAGCAGGTTAATGAAGAGGTGGTTCCTGACCTTAATGCCACTGAAGACTGGGAGCCACATTCAATTGAGCTTTTAGGAGATCCGGGAGCCTGTAAGCTAATTTGCTATTCAATTGGCGTGCTTTTGCGTGCTCCGATCGGCTTCTGAGTTACAGGCTTGAGAAAATGGCGATGGTTAAACTTGCAACTTACAGCCTCCAGAAGCCTTTGATCTTTCATTTTCGCAAGGCTAAAATTGCAAATCGCTATTCAATTGCTCAATTTCTCCAAGCCCGCAAATGTTTCGACAGCCATAAACGGTAAATGAAGGAGAAAATCCTACGAGTGCTAGAGAGAACCCGCAAGGGGGTTAAACACCTATTCGTAGCACTGTATTTGCACAACAGTCTCAAGCTTGCAAATCAGCAAGATCTTAGATTTTTTGTATGTTTGATTTTGGGGTTAAATCAATTTTGGGTATCAATGAGTTAATACATATCAGTCCACCCACATGGACTAGTACAGTATTGGCATTCATTTTCATAATTCTGTATTTTGCGAGTCTGATCGCATATCGGACCCCAGAACCTAATTGATTGACATGTAACCTCCATGTTTTACTGCCGAAATTATGACAGTCTCATCTACTATTGGCGGACTCGAAATAGGAGGTTACGGGCTTGCTCAATTGATCATGGTCCCGCCCTGAACTGCTCCGAACCAGTGCATGGTATACAGTCTTGGCTTGGTTCCGGTACTTGCAGCCTTGAGCAATTGAATAGCATCGCAATTGGAGAGGAACGGAAGCCCGCAACACACCCGCAGACATTCGGCTCTCTGCGATCGAGTTGCTGGCTTTGAATTGAATGTGGCTGGGTGAATTGCAATCAGAACTGTATATGGAGACCCCTTAAAAATACAAAGAGGGGCTGCAGGCATGAAAAATGTATGTAAAACTCAGACTCCCCCTTATCGATCCCGGGAGGAATCTGATCGCCAGTATCTGGGGTCAGGAAGGAATTCATTTATTTTTTTCCCCCTTTTGAGATCATTGGCAATATTTCAAGGTTGTTTTTTTTTTTATGTTTGCCTTCCTCTGGATCATTAAACAATGAATTACCAAGCAATTAACATATTACAAAGATCAGAGGAGACCTAAAAAGGTTGAACTTGACAGACTAAGTCTTTTTTTTTCCAACCTCAATTACTATGACATAACGGGCAAGTTGCTGGAGTTCCAGATACTTTGGCACCCTCTGTCAGACCTCTACTTTGTCCAGTTCTCCATGGTGCACTAAGGAGGGGCATTAGTACTTCTCTGCATGTTAATGCATAAGCCATCCCGGCAGGTATAAATAACGACGCTGTAAATGAACTGTGTTTGCATTGCTCAGTTGTATCCGACTCTCCATGTCCTCATGGACCGCGACCCACCGTGCTGATCCACTTGGTATTCATGGCAAAAGATACTGGAGTGGGATGCCAGTTCCTTCTCCAGTGGGCCACAGCATACAGCTCCTGGTATTCCTAGGTGGTCTCCCATCAGAGTACTGACCAGGTCCAACCCTGCTCGGCTTCAGGGTGGTGTGACCTCTTGGTTCCGTGGCTGGATCAAACCCAACCTCACCACTGGGTCACGGAACCCCAAATTAACTATATTAAGTTATTTAAAATGTATTTTATTATTGCTATTATTTTTTCAAACAATATGAGTAATATAACAAATGTTTTTTTTAAATACATGATGGAAATGTTGGCACTTTAACACCACCAGAGTAAATTTAGTGGTTTCTGCACCTTTAAATCTCCCATACGCATCCAAAACAGAAATGGCAAATGAAAGAAGAAGAAAAAAAAAAAAAAAAAACGAAACAAAGGAGCCGATGACATATTGATAAAGCATTAATCTCCCAATCTGGGTGTCAGTAACCCAGCCACGGGACGGCGATCCAGCCCCACATACCAGCAATCCACAAACACAACGACAGATCTCATTGATCCCCCGCCAGCAGTAACTGGCTGCCTCCCAAAAGCTTATTTCAGTATCAGACGCTGGCAGGATATCAAACCAAGAAACGTACAGTCCGGCCGGAGCGAGGCCACCCCAACGTGGCAGGTGTAGGATGGAGAAAGGGACAATCACCAGAACTGTGGGGTTAAAGGACCACTCAAGTGTCATATTTATACTATGTACCAAGGAAGAACTTGACGGCAACGTCAAAATAAACACAGCCTTTCGTGGTTAACTATTCTATTAAATCCAGGCATTTACTTTTAAACCTTAGATCCAAACGACATCTCCATTCAGTTCTATTGAAACACTGCCACAATGAATAGCCAACTAAATAGAAGAGCAAGCATCAACAGGATAAGCCCCGTAACACCAGCACAGCTTGCTAAATGTAAGATGTTCTTGCAAAAAGGTTACAATAAAAAACACACACAATATAGCTTTTTTTTTCTCCACAATAAGCTCTCATCTAGAAACTTTATTGTACCAAGTGTTTATTTTGTCTGTACTTTATTTTGTTTGAACAAACTATAGACATACCTAATGTAAGAAATGTTAGATTAGCCGCCATTTGAAAGCCAGGCAAACTGAAGAGCAAATGGAGGTGAAGAAATCAGCACACTCGGTCCTAGCCAGGACTGAGCCCATGTGACTACCATTAGTACACTTTGGGCCTAGGAAGGACTGAGCCCTCAGACATGTCACTACCATTAGTACACTTTGGGCCTAGGAGGGACTGAGCCCTTAGACATGTCACTACCGTTAGTACACTTTGGGCCTAGGAGCGACTGAGCCCTCCGACATGTCACTACCATTAGTACACTTTGGGCCTAGGAGGGACTGAGCCCTCAGACACGTCACTACCATTAGTACACTTTGGGCCTAGGAGCGACTGAGCCCTACGACATGTCACTACCATTAGTACACTTTGGGCCTAGGAGGGACTGAGCCCTCAGACACGTCACTACCATTAGTACACTTTGGGCCTAGGAGCGACTGAGCCCTACGACATGTCACTACCGTTAGTACACTTTGGGCCTAGGAGGGACTGAGCCCTTAGACACGTCACTACCAATAGTATACTTTGGGCCTAGGAAGGACTGAGCCTTCAGACACGTCACTACCATTAGTACACTTTGGGCCTAGGAAGGACTGAGCCCTTAGACATGTACACTTGGGGCTTTGGACCTTACCCATGTCACTGCCGGTAATACAATTGGAGCCGTGCAGAGTCCTTACCCACGTCACTGACATTAGTACACTTGGGGCCTTCCAGAGGCTGAGTCCTTACCCACGTCACTACTATTGGTACACTTGGGGCCTTGTAGGGACTGAACCCTTACCCATGTCACTGCCATTAATACAATTGGCGCCGTGCAGGGACTGTGTCCTTACTTACGTCACTGCCATTAGTACACTTGGGGCCTTGCAGAGGCTGAGCCCTTGGATATCTCACTGCCATTAGTAGACTTGGGGCCTTGCAAGGTCTTAACCCTTATATCCGTCACTAAGTGTACTAATGGTAGTGACGTAGTGACAGGCCCCAAGTGTACTAATGGTAGTGACGTATCTAAGGGCTCAGCCTCTGCAAGGCCCCAAGTGTACTAATGGCAGTGACGTGGGTAAGGACACAGTCCCTGCACGGCGCCAATTGTATTAATGGCAGCGACGTGGGTAAGGACACAGTCCCTGCACGGCACCAATTGTATTAATGGCAGTGACATGGGTAAGGGCTCAGTCCCTACAAGGCCCCAAGTGTACCAATAGTAGTGACGTGGGTAAGGACTCTGCACGGCTCCAATTGTATTAATGGCAGTGACATGGGTAAGGTCCTTGGGGCTTGCAGGGACTGCGCCTTTAGACGGGTCATTGCCATTAGTACACTTGGGGCCTTGCAGAGGCTGAGCCCTTAGATCCGTCACTGCCATTAGTAGACTTGGGGCTTGCAGGGACTGCGCCTTTAGACGGGTCATTGCCATTAGTACAATTGGGGGGCAGGGACGTGGGCCTGGCAGGGACGGAGTCCTTACCCACGTCACTGCCATTAGTAGAGTTGGGGCCATGCAGAGACTGGGCCCTTATACATGTCACTGCCATTACTACTTTTATCCTGGCTAAAAACCTTATTTGGTCAAATATCTGCGCTGGTTCCCAGGCACAGACAGTGGATCAGTCGTCTTGTCCTCTAATCTCCCTAATCTGTGCACACAATACCCCCCCCAAGTGCGACTGTCACAGACAGACAATAAAAGGGCCAGCGCTCGGCTCTGAGTGATCCCTGCTCTGAACATTAAACGCCACCGGCTAAGACAATGTTACTCCACATTGCCGTGCACACATCTTAAGAGGAGCCGCGCAAGCCACTTCCAGGGCCGAGTCTTGTTTATTTGAATTTCTGTCTGGAACATAGCTGAGGATTACAATGCTATGCGCCGCTCTCGCTGGAAGGTCTATAAACTGCTCCTGGGGCTGCGGGGATGGAAATATCCACATCAACCCAGCAAGTTTTGAAGACCCATTTAACCCCTTCCAGCTAGATGAGCCAAAAACCACATTGAGCTTTAAGTGTATTTGTCTTATCCGCCTTTCTTCCTTTGCTTGAGACGCCGTTCCACGGATCCACTACTTTTTAAATAATCAAATAACTGTCTAACCGAGTCTTGTCATTACAAGTTATTCAATACTCTACAGCATTGTGATAATTCCTGTTATCTACCCGCCATTTTGTTTTTAGGGTTAGCAACACATAATAGACAGGATTCCCTAAACCTAACATCTAAAAACTAACCATAACCCTTAATACTAACCCTAATCATTAACTCCAACACCTAACCCTAACATCTAACACCTAACTATAACCCTTAAAACTAACACTAAACATTAACCCCAATACCTAACCACTAACCCCAAAGCTAACTCTAAAGACCTACCCCTTAATTCAAACCCCGAAACCCTAACTCCTAACCCTATCCACATCTAACCACAACCCCTAGCACTAACCCTAACACCTAACAACAAAGTGGCGAACAGATAACAGTCAAGGTTTCAGCAGTTTTTTCCAACTCTACCTTCATGCACCCCTTAGACAGGCCATGATTTTGGTTTAATACTGAGTGAACACAGGTAAGGCTATCAGTATTCATCAGGCCCTAAT
Organism: Discoglossus pictus; assembly: GCA_027410445.1. Classification (NCBI taxonomy): domain Eukaryota; kingdom Metazoa; phylum Chordata; class Amphibia; order Anura; family Alytidae; genus Discoglossus; species Discoglossus pictus. Next base: position 14,556,446 of record CM050176.1, read on the forward strand.
TGTGTCACCTGTATCCACACAGAGTTTATTCCAAATCATGGCCTATCTGGTGGTGAATAAGGAGAGGATTTGGAATCACTGCTCTAGACTTTAGTCAGATAAACAACTTTGCATATTCACTTGCTTTGGACTGAGGGTTATAGCTGAGCTTCCAAATATGGTACAACTTAAAACTACTGATAATAATAAAAAAAATAAAAAAATACTTCTTTCAAGCAAGTGCTATTATTCAGCTGCAATTTAAGGGTATAATTTGTAGCTATTAATCAGTCTTTCTGATCCACCCACCAATCATGGGCTATTATCTAATTTTCAGTGAGCTGCTTTCCAATAACAGCCAGCACTCCCAGGGCTTTTCCCTCTTAAGAACGAGCCCAAGGATTAATCAGGTTAATTAAGAACTGTAATCTGCACCCACTCATTCACCCACACTATTGACAATAATCAAAAATAATTTAACAGGCCATTTCTTGGACAGTGACACAAAAACAACTAATTGACAGGTACAAAATACTGACATTAGATTGAAAACAATGCAGAAGTCAATAAAAAATTCCTAGCAATCATCACTCTGATAAATAAGATAAGATAACAGGCCATTTCTTGGAAAAAAAACTTTTATAATGTGTGTTATTTGTGTAAAAAGTGTCCTATTAACCCTTTCACTGGCAGAGATACCTTTTGCCGGCCCGACCGTCTATGAATGGGTTAATACATCACAAGACGGGAGTGAATATTACTGGGAAGAAAGCGATTCTGGATCTGGAGTACACGTCTGCCTCAGACCAGATGAGAAACATTTTTGTAATAAATTCGGAGAGGAAGTGGAGCGCTGGGTGTTCTTTTAATGTTGAATTCCAGCAGGGTCACGCACAGAATGCGCATTTTCGGAGTATTAATTCCAGATTCCTTCACAATCACCTTAACAGGATTTCATTGCAGTGTGCGGTCTGGTCTTTGTTTTATTCCTTACTAAACCAAGGAGCTTGGAGAAAAGGGTGGTAGATATATTGCACAGGCTCCAAGTGGAGGTGGTAGGACAAATACATTAAAAAAAGAATGAGGACTGCCTGGGTAATTATAGAAAGTTAAAACTGTTATTTAAAGGGATATGGAAGGATCCTGGACTTTAATAGGTATATCACATATCTGTGTACTTTTATTAAGACGTGCTTATAAGCTCTGCCTAAAATCAACCAAACAGTCCCTGCTTGGGTCTGCCCACTGCAACATATGCAGACACACTTTGTATGTGAGGTATCCTAGCCAATCATGGACCATGTCTCAACAGCATGTCGCTGAGAGGTGGTTATTAATTGGTTAGTATGACAAAGCAGAAGTATTACACTGCAGTGGGCAGACCCATACATAAACTATTTGTTTGATTTTAGGATGTAAAAACAGAGCACTTCCTAAAAGTAAATAAATACATAGGTATATAATATACCTAGTAAAATCCAAGAACCCCTTTAATGCATGTATTATTAAAGGGACTAAGACATTACGAACTGAACATACAAATGAACCATATTGCATGAAAATGGCCGGGCCCTTTAAATGCAATAAACTCTTCAAAAGGACCACATGTGTTTTAGGGTCTTTTGTGTCGCTTTTGTTACAATGATCCAGAACATTTGGACTCGGTTACAAAGTGGCCATATATACCCCCCCACCCTCCCCCCCAAAAAAATATTTGGATGAAAAACATTCGTGTGTGGATTTAATTACTCTGAAAAGTCTGCCAAAAATTCATTTTCTTTTTAAATTTAATGGGACCAAAGCTTTGAAGAGTTTAGTGTGAGATAAACACATATTAATTAAAGAGACATCAATTAGAGTCGGGTCCAATACAGAGGCGTCCCGGGGCATTGTCAGAGCAGTGTATCTGGGCTGGGAGCCACAAGTCGGGGATATGAAAAGCAGGAATCCCACATAATTAAACCCTTTGTTTTATTGCCAATGGAAAATAAAACGATTTGCGTGGATTACAATAGCTGTATTCACTCAGGGGTGGAGGGGGCGAGCAAATTACTGAGCATGAGCGGCATTGGAGAGTGATGCAGAGTATCACTAATACTTGGACAGAGGTGTTAGAAGAACCAGCATAATGTGTGAGAGAGAGAAAGAGAGAGAGAGAGGAGAGAGGGGAAAGATGGGAGAGGAAGAGAAAAAGGAGAGATGGGAGAGGGAGAGAGAGAGAGAGAGAGAAAGAGATGGGAGAGAGAGAGAGGAGAGAGGGGAAAGATGGGAGAGGGAGGGAGAGAGAAAGAGAGAAAGAGATGGGAGAGAGAGAGAGAGAAAGAGATGGGAGAGAGAGAGAGAGAGAAAGAGATGGGAGAGAGAGAGGGGGGAGAGAGAGAAATGGGAGAGGGAGGGAGAGAGAAAGAGGAGAGAGATGGGAGAGGGAGATAGAGAAAGAAAGAAAGAAAGAAAGAGAGAGATGGGAGAGAAAGAGGAGAGAGATGAGAGAGAAGAGTGAGGTGAGAGAGAGAGGGTGGAGAGAGAGAGATGGGAGAGAGAGAGAGAGAAAGAGAGAGAGATGGGAGAGAAAGAGGAGAGAGATGAGAGAGAGAAAGAGAGAGAGAAGAGCGAGATGAGAGAGAGAGAGGAGGGGGAGAGAGAGAGATGGGAGAGAGAGAGAAAGAGATGGGAGAGGGAGAGAAAGAGGAGAGAGATGAGAGAGAAAGAGAGAGAGAGAGAAGAGAGATGGGAGAGAGAGGGGGGGGGAGAGAGAGAGAAAGAGATGGGGGAGAGAGAGAGAGAGCAAGATGAGAGAGAGAAAGAGAGAGAGAGAAGAGAGAGATGAGGGAGAGAAAGAGAGAGAGAGAGAGAAGAGAGATGGGAGAGAGAGGGGGGGGGAGAGAGAGAGAAAGAGATGGGGGAGAGAGAGAGAAGAGAGAGGGGGGAGAGAGAGAGAGCAAGATGAGAGAGAGAAAGAGAGAGAGAGAAGAGAGAGATGAGGGAGAGAGAGAGAAAGAAAGAGAGAGAAAGAGAGAGAGAGAAGAGAGAGATGAGGGAGAGAGAGAGAAAGAAAGAGAGAGAGAGAAAGAGTTGGGAGAGAGAGAATGAGAGAAAGAGGATAGAGATGGGAGAGGGAGGGAGAGAGAAGAGTAAAGAGAAAGAGAGAGGGAGAGAAAGGGAGATAGATGAGAGAGAAGGGAGATAGATGAGAGAGAAAGGGAGATGAGAGAGAAAGAGAGAGGGAGAGAAAGGGAGATAGATGAGAGAGAAGGGAGATAGATGAGAGAGAAAGGGAGATGAGAGAGAAAGGAAGGGAGATGAGACAGAGAGAGAGAGAGAAGAGATTAGAGAGAGGGAAGGAGAGAGAGAGAGAGAGAGAGAGAGAGGGAAGGAGAGAGAGAGAGGGAAGGAGAGAGAGAGAGAGAGGGAAGGAGAGAGAGAGAGAGAGGGAAGGAGAGAGAGAGAGAGAGGGAAGGAGAGAGAGAGAGAGAGGGAAGGAGAGAGAGACAGAGGGAAGGAGAGAGAGACAGAGGGAAGGAGAGAGAGACAGAGGGAAGGAGAGAGAGACAGAGGGAAGGAGAGAGAGACAGAGGGAAGGAGAGAGAGACAGAGGGAAGGAGAGAGGGAAGGAGAGAGAGAGAGGGAAGGAGAGAGGGAAGGAGAGAGGGAGAGAGAGGGAAGGAGAGAGAGAGAGGGAAGGAGAGAGAGAGAGGGAAGGAGAGAGAGAGAGGGAAGGAGAGAGGGAAGGAGAGAGAGACAGAGGGAAGGAGAGAGGGAAGGAGAGAGAGAGAGGGAAGGAGAGAGGGAAGGAGAGAGGGAGAGAGAGGGAAGGAGAGAGAGAGAGAGAGGGAAGGAAGGAGAGAGAGAGAGGGAAGGAGAGAGAGAGAGGGAAGGAGAGAGGGAAGGAGAGAGAGAGGGAAGGAAGGAGAGAGAGAGCGAAGGAAGGAAAGAGAGAGCGAAGGAAGGAAAGAGAGAGGGAAGGAAGGAGAGAGAGAGGGAAGGAAGGAGAGAGAGAGGGAAGGAAGGAGAGAGAGAGGGAAGGAAGGAGGGAGAGAGGGAAGGAAGGAGGGAGAGAGGGAAGGAAGGAGGGAGAGAGGAAAGGAAGGAGAGAGGGAAGGAAGGAGGGAGAGAGGGAAGGAAGGAGAGAGGGAAGGAAGGAGGGAGAGAGGGAAGGAAGGAGGGAGAGAGGGAAGGAAGGAGAAAGAGAGAGGGAAGGAGAGAGAGAGAGAGGGAAGGAGAGAGAGAGGGAAGGAGAGAGAGAAGAGTAGAGAGATAGATGAGAGAGAAAGGGAGATAGATGAGAGAGAAATGGAGATAGGAGAGAGAATAAGAAAGAGGGAAGCAGGGAGAGAAAGATAGGTAGATAAATAGAAAGAAAGAAAGAAAGAAAGAAAGAGAGAGAGAGATAATGCTAGAGCAAACAGAGAGAGAGAGAGAGAGAGAGAGAGAGAGAGAGAGAATAAATGATGGAGAAAGATAATGAGTGACAGAGAGAAGAGGAATTGGATGATGGAGAGAAAGCAGAGAGACAATGAATGATACACAGAGAGAGGAAAGAATGAGTGAATGGTAGAGAGTGAGGAGAAAATTAATGACACAGAGAGGAAGGAACGAGATGGGTGACAGAGGAGAGAGATCACATATCTAATTGTGACAGAGGAGAGAGATCACATATCTACTTGTCAGTTTCACGATGTTCCCGATGTTGGTCACGCTTTTGCGTCCCTCGCAAAGTGAAGGACGCCTGCGAGCCTCGCAAAGCGAGGCGAGCAGTCGGCTGTTAGCCTTGCAAAGTGAGGCGAGCCGTTGACACACACACAACTTAGGCTGCAATGAGCGTTGAAGGCGCTCATTGCACTGCGACCCTTGCGAAACAAGGCGAGCAGTTGAAGCACACAGTTCTTTCAAACGCGTAACTACAAAAAAGCCCAAAACAAGCAAAATAATTCTAAAAAAATATAAAACACACTCACACACAATACAAGGGGAGAGCCAGGAAGCCTGGGAGGGAAGTTGTAAACAAATTGGAGCCATATTTGCAGAGGGAAAAAATTGCGTACGAAAAATGAAAACATTCTGAAACAGGATGAAAACAAGGCTCAGCAACGCCAGGCACGCAGGTCTTAGAAAATACACAACAATGAAAACAGTAACACTTACACTAACAACGCCAGGCACGTAGGACTAGGAAAATAAAACCAACGAGGACCAAAAGCATCACATTGTATGCCAACTGGCATTGCCAGTCTTACAATTTCATTCTCATCATTTTTGACGGGCAATTTCCTAGTTATTAATGACAGAGAGAGAAGGCAATATATAATGAAACAGAGAGAAAAAGAGAGAGACTTATTGGGGCAGAGACTAAATACAGAGAATTACTTTCACTTCCTTCCTCACCCTTGCTATTCCTTATCTGTTCTTCCACAAGTTTCTGCCTCTTCCATTCCCTTTAGATTGTAAGTAGCGAGTTTCCAATCTTGTAGGGTGCTTTGGGAAAAAAGCACTTCCTGCAAAGATTCTAAGCTCAAAAAAGGGCCCTCCATTTTTCTGCAATTGGTTAACATTGTATTCTTCCTTGTCCTTATCCCCTGTACAGCGCTACGGAATATGTTGGCATGATACAAATAAAGGTTAATAATAATAATAATAATAATAATAATAGAGAGCAAAACAGATATAAAATAAAGAAAGATAAATACATAAGAAGAGAGAGGGAAACATACAAAGCAAGAAAGAAAGAAGGGATACTGAAAAAGAACGTGAATGTATTAAGAGAGATGAGAAGCAAATAATAGAAAGTGAGAGACACAGAAAGAAGATATAAAAAAAGGTGTGTGATTGGAATAAGAAAGAGTGTCTTGAGTCAAAGAAAGGAGGAAAAAAGCAGGACAAGAGAAGGAAAGAATGTACAGTAGAGAGAGACAAAACTTTAAGAAAACACGGAGAGAATGATTAGGGAGGAAAGGAAGGGAGGAACATGAAAGTATGGAGAGGGGAGGAAAAGAAAACATTGAGAAAAGAGAGGGGGCAGGAGGAATGTAACAGCAGAGAGAAGCATAGAGCTGAGCGTACGAGAAATGATCTCCAGGAAAGAGAGAAGCCAGAATTACCGGGGCAGAGAGAGGCCAGAGTCAATAGCAGGCTCCCAAGTTTCTTTTTGTGGGAGGGAAATAACCTCTTTTTCAGCTAACCCCCCTTTCCCTCTTAGTACCCCAAATGTCCTTGTTTTAAGAGCAAAGCCCTATTTTACAACCCTGCCAATATCCAAAATTTTCCTGTTTTCTCTCAAAATTGTTTATTCGTTCAGTTGTGTCTGACTTTCCCCTACCCTGTGGACTGTAGTACGCCAGGCATACCTGTTGTTAAGTCTCTGGTCATACTCGTCCATAAGGTTTTCTTGGTAAGATACTGGAGTGGGTTGCCAGCTCCTTCTCAAATGGACCTCCATTGGTCAGATCTCTCTGCTATGATCTGCCCATCTTGGTGACCCTACATGGCATAGCTCACAGCTCAGTGGAGGTACACAAGCCCCTTCACCAGGACAAGGTAGCGACCCAGAGGGGGACTAAGTGATATACTAAGATCTCAATGGTGACCATGGACCTAACGACATACCAAGGACCTAGACAGACCAGGGCAGAGATGGGACAGAATCTCTAGGAACGAAAGAGGGAGTAGACCCCAAGTAAAGAGAAGGCTATAGACTTCAAGGCATACAGAAACAGGAGCATGCCAACTCCCTCAAGAAAGAGATGGGACATGGTATTCCAGGACAGCGTTCATAGTCTGCGAGGGTCCTGCAATTAAATCAAACACAGAGCAACATCTAGAGAGGAGATAAACTCAACTAGATCAGTGTATAAAGTAGTCTGTGTTTCTGGCATGCAGAACATAGGACAACACACCCTGGAAATAGAAATGGCAGCATCAAGAGAAAGGTTATACCAGTCCCAAAGACTGCCCTACACCCCCTCGTGTGACCTCTCTCTCTCTGTCTGCAGGAGTCATTAAGAAACTTCCCATGAAGACTTCAAAGTGACTTATGACACCTTACAATGTGATACAGCCCTTTGAAGTTGAATTAAGTCAGAGTGTGAGTGGGGTAGACAAGACACCTCATCTTTTAACTCGTATTGTATAAACAAACACGGTGTTATTATCACGGACACTCTAAAAAGAGCGTATGTGTTTTGTATCAGCAATTCGGACTGTCCCAACTCTCCACAATACTCCATCACTACAGAATAAGTTGTACAATTCATGATAAAATCTCAATACATCTCAAATAACATTGTGTTTAAGATCTCCTTGCCAAAGTCTTCAGAAATCCATCAAACAGGACTTTTAGAAGACAGGGAACAGGACGGTCTTTGTGCATTGCTTTCAGCGCTAAAGGCCTGGTGCCGTTCAAGAAAAACTGGACATGTTTGTGTAAGTATGTAAGCTAAGAACATAAAAAAAAATATTTTAGAAACTCATATTTTTTCAAGATTCTTGCACTTTCTTAGAACATGGACGCTGATGGATGTGTTTTTGTAATCTATCAATGGAGCAAATGGTGGGGGAGGAAGAAACCGTGATAGGTAAGAGGTATTTGCCACATTATTATTACAATATATTTATAGAAAAGTATATTACTAGTGATAAAGCGCTAGAATTACATTTAGAGTTCAGTAGACCAGTATAGGAAGTTGGGAGGGCCCTGTTCTTGTGAGCTCACAATCTAGATGAGATATAAAATTTGAGCTTTTAGAATTGTATACCTACCCCCTTCCCATATACATGCCTGGTCCCCTCTCACACATAACTTTCACCAAATTATTGTTTTACAAGTGTTTGGTCATTCAGTCATGTCCAACTCTCCATGACCCTATTGACAACACAACTCTAGGCACATCTTGCATACGGTTGGGCTTATCCATAAGGTTTTCTTGGCAAGGATACTGGAGTGGGTTGCTAGCTCCTCCTACAGTGAACCGCAATTTGTCTGACCTCTCTACTATGATCTGCCCATCTTGGGTGACCCTACATTGAAGTACACAAGCCCCTTCAAGGCAGCGATCCAAAAGGGGATATATCGTTTTGTACAGTGGTCCTTTAACTCTACTGGATGTCTTTTCAGTGATACAATGGGGATCAAAAAAAGAAAAATAGAAACATTACTCTCTCAGCTAAAAGAAGGAACCTAAACAGGACCCATCCAGCTCTCCACATTTTTTGACGTCTGTGTAATGAGACGGAGGAAAGGAAACACATTTTTTTATATGGCTGGGATTCATGTCGAAGAATTTGGCAGAGATGGGAGCCAGGATTTCAAAAGACTTTCCACATTTCTCTCCGAGATCTAAAGAACAGAGAGTTCAAATCCCCCCTCTGAGATAATTCCAAAAACGTGTTGGGCCTTTAGGATTCGAGGCAACGTTATTTTGAAGAAATGAGAGCTACAGCATCAGTGGGAAGAGTTATTTTTATTGTAGGCTATTAAAAAGTTCCCGGCTAAACGGATGGTCAAAATTTGAGGTACTAAAAGGATTCCTTATTTGGGACTGGTAATAATTTGGGCACATCAAGATCAGTTCTGATTTTTTATTGGTCAGATTGCATCTGATTAAGAGTACATACTTCACAAACAAGTGCAGTTTTTTTTTTTAACTATCGAGGCTCTAAGGCTATGGGTTGGAAACATTTTTTTGTCAATTTATGAAAGACCCTATAAATAAAGGAAGCCAGAATTCACAAAGCCAAGAAAATCAATCATCCAAGGTCACCTCTCTATGATGTAATTATTCTCTTGTCTTGGAGCAATAAGTAAGATGGTCCGATGAATGTGGCTTACCCTGGACCCTGGCACATATCTTGACCAATAATTATCACTTATTGTATGGTTAATTATCACACATTGTACGGTTAATATCTGTGATAATTCCCACACCTTTTTCCCACACAGTTTATCAGCTATGCACACAATTTTCGTACAGATTGCCTAATTTCTAGGCATCCATAATGTCATCTCAGATTCACGCAATAATAGAGACTAATGCAGCCAACCCTATTTTTGGTGGAAATTTCTACTGTCGACCCAATCAAGGTTCACTCATATTCCAAGAGCGAGATTTTCTAATTGGTTTCCTGGATCTGTTTTTTGGATTAGGATCACGACAGTTCGTCTTGAAATCTGCCTGGCTCAAACTTCTGTCCATGACCGTGACCACTTCTAGTTTTGGACTGTAACCTTGAATGTTCTTGATTGCTTCCTGCCTCAACCTCCTGTATATGACCGTGATCACTTCTGGTTTTGGACTGTGACCTTGACTGTTCTTCTTGATTGCTTCCTGCCTCAACCTGCTGTATATGATCGTGATCACTTCTGTTTTTGGACTGTAACCTTGACTGTTCTTGATTGCTTCCTGCCTCAACCTGCTGTATATGACCGTGATCACTTCTGTTTTTGGACTGTTACCTTGACTGTTCTTGATTGCTTCCTGCCTCAACCTTCTGTACATGACCGTGATCACTTCTGGTTTTGGACTGTGACCTTGAGACTGTTCTTCTTGATTGCTTCCTGCCTCAACCTTCTGTCTATGACTGTGATCACTCCTGGGTTTGGATTGAGACCTAGACTATTCTTCTTAATTGCTTCCTGCCTCAACCTTCTGTCTATGACTGTGATCACTCCTGGTTTTGGATTGAGACCTAGACTATTCTTCTTGATTGCTTCCTGCCTCAACCTTCTGTCTATGACTGTGATCACTCCTGGTTTTGGATTGAGACCTAGACTATTCTTCTTGATTGCTTCCTGCCTCAACCTTCTGTCCGTGACAATGATCACTCCTGGTTTTGGATTGAGACCTAGACTATTCTTCTTAATTGCTGCCTGACTCAGCCTTCTGTTCATGACTAGGACCACTCTGTTTACAATCTAGCACCTTGGATTCCTTCTCAAGTGGATGTAGATACTGAACTGAAGGACAGTCATGCCTCTCTATACCAGTCCCATGGTTTCACCTTCAGTTGAGCAATCAACAACCTTACCATATCACAATCAAGATGTCTAGTAAACATTTCAACACTGGAGTATTGGAAACTGAAGAAAGCCTTGGACCTCGAGAATGGGTTCTTAAAATGTAATATATTTCAGTATACAAATTAGCAGCACATTTTTGCTAATGACATATTTTACCAAAACAAAATATGTACTTGGGAAGATAATATTTAAAAAATGTAAATCTTTATTTATATAATGAAC